>CM021108.1:42232941-42258838 GCA_007115665.2 Sequoiadendron giganteum
CCTTCTCATGATCGGACCCGATCCTTTTAATGAGTCAGACTAGATTCTTGTTAGTCGACTTGTCCAGACCGTTCCCCTACGGATAGTAGTTTGATGATGTTTCCAAGAATATGCCATGCACAAATGTGAACTAACATACCTTAGAGCCTAGGAAAGCTTTGACATTGTCTGAAATGATAGTCTCTGGCAGGCCGAATCTCATTACTAGCCCCTCGAGAAAGTCCACAATTTTTGCCTCTAATCACATTCTTCAGGGGTAGGGCTTCATTCCACCTCGTGAAGTAGTCTGTGGCTATGATAATCCACTTGTGGCCAGCGTTGGAGGTGAGATTGATCATTTTGATGAAATCTAGCCCCCATTATGCAAATGATTCATCCGCTACTATCAGATTGAGAGGCATGGCGAAATTTTTTCTTCTCCCTGCGTAGATTTGGCATTCTTTGTAGGCTTTTATCATGTTGGAGTCATTGAATAGTGTAGGCCAGAGGTACCCAATGTGTATAATTTTCATGGTTGTGGTCTTCGCAGAGAAGTGTCCACCTTCAGGGTTGCTGTGAAAGGTGTCGAGAATTTTCTTTGCTTGCTCCGTGGTGATGCATCACAGTAGGACGTCATTAAAATTCCTCTTGAAGAGGATCCCTTCAATGAGTGAGTACCCATTGTTCTGCAATCGGTAGAATCTTCTTCTCTGAGAAGGAAGTCTCAGCGGATACTTGCTAGTGTGCATAAATATTACTCTATCCCCTAGCCAACAGCCTTTAGGTTCAGACTTATTTTCTAAGACCAGCTTTGCTTGCTCTTCTTCAATTTCCATGTATTCATTGTATGCAAAATATTCGCACAACCCTCTTCCTTTAACAGTCTTTGTAGGCTTGACCTCGATGTCATATTTTAGGATCTTAGTGATCCAGTTGGCCCTTCTTCGGTGATTTCTCCTTCCATAATGTATTCATGCACACTGGAATGTGTGACATAAATGATCACCTTATTGCAAGATATAAGATGTCGGAACTTCTTGAGTTCTTTTACAATTGTGAACGCTTACCTCTCGACGAAGTTATAGTTTGTCTCATAGTCCTTCAAGGTTCGGGAGTGAAATGCTATCGGATGTTCTCCCTTTCCTTCATCATTCTTCTGAGTCAGAAAAATAGTGATGCTTGTCTTGCTACTAAAAGCATACATTATGAATTCTTTTGACAAGACTGGATTTACTAGCATAGGAGCTGAAGAAATAGCGTCCTTCACCCTCTCAAAGGCTTCTCTCGGTTCTTTTGTCCATTTCAACAATTGGTCCTTTTTCAGCATCAGGGTGATTGGTCTAATTATTCCTGCAAAATCAAAAATAAACTTATGTACAAAGTTAACCTTCCCCAAAAAATACTAGACTCCTTTCTTGTTGACTGGAAGGGGGAGTTCCCTAATTGCTTTTCCCTTTCAGGATCAATAGCGATTTCTTCTTGGGACACGACATGTCCCAACAATTTGCCTTGTGATACTCCGAAGACACATTTTTTCAGGTTCAAGGATACCTCAAACTCTTGGAATCTTTTGAAAACCTCTTCAAGATGATCAAAATGGTCATATTTAGACTTGGAAAATATAGTCAGATCATCTAAATACATGAGGATAATCTTGTTGATCAGTTTGTTGAAAGCAATGTCCATTGCCCATTGGAAGGTGGCTCCCGCATTTGAGAGGCTGAAAGACATCTTAGCATACGTGAATGTTCCCCACTTGGTGGTGAACATGGTCTTGTGTTGATCTTCTTCTTTAGCACAAACCTGATTGTAGCCCGAGAAGCCATCCAGTAGAGAAAACATCTTTGAACATGCCACAGTATACAAGATTGATTCCATGGAAGGCAGTTGGTAATGATCCTTTAGTGATGCCCTATTCAGGTTGCAGAAGTCAAAATAGAGATTAATATATTTGATCTTCTTTCATACTGAAACGAGGTTAGATACCCACATATTGTGCTTGATTGGAAACACAATCTTGGACTGGATCAACTTCCCTAGCTCTTGTGCCATTAGGGCTTCAATCTTTGGATTGACGGGTCTTTGTTTTTTTCGGATAGGTTTAGCACCTTCTGTTAGTTCGATGGTGTGTTGGATGATGCCAAGATCATATCCCCTGAGGTCATCATAAGACCAAGCCACGAACCCTTCATATTTTTCGCAGAAGTGCATAAGTCTATCCTTGTCACATTGTGAAACTTCTTTCTCGACCTTTAGTTTTGTTTTGTCTCCAACCTCAAGGTCAGCGTAGTCTACTTGGTCTGCTACAAATTTTCTCCTATCATTCCTTGCATCATCACAATCGAACATATTTTCAAACGTGACTAGCCATTTCAAAAGCTTGTTTGATCTTAGCTGAATGATTTTCCCTTCATATGCTTCCTCAATCTTTGGTTGAAATTCATCGACAAACTCTCCCAACTATTGAATGAATAAGGCAATGTGTTCATCACTTTCCAACACTTTCCAACTTTGATCATTATTTGGGATGGATGGTCGGATGATCACTCGCACAGAGTGTATATTCTTAATCAAGTCAAAGATAGGATCGAACTGAGATCCTATCGTTGCCATACGATCCGTAGTTGAATTTCGCTCCCTTGGCACTGTGTGGATGTTAAAGGCTTCGAAACTTTCAATGAGGTCCCATACTCTGTGTCTATAAGACCGCATGTGGACATTTTTTGCAGCAGATGTGTTTCTGATTTGATTGATTATAAGTTCAGAATCTTCAAACACCATTATTTTTTTGATGCCCATGTGTTCTGCGAGCCTTAGACCTTGCACAAGATCCTCATATTCGGCTTCATTGTTCGAGCAAGCAAACTAAAAGTGAAAAGATCTGAGAATCTTCTTATTGGTTGGAGATGTTAAGCATATCCCGGCACCAGTGCCAACCTTGCATCTTGTGCCATCAAAGTGTAATGTCCAGAGCTCTGAGGCATGTTTAGCCATGAAGTCCTTCACTACCCTCGAGAACTCTTGATCCTCATCATAAATGATGTAGATTCCCAATGCGGTAGCATGATAATTTCCGAAAGGATCGACATTTATATACCCACTCAAGAGGACCTCTTCCCAATCGGCTTGGTCTTCAGTTACCTTCTCATCTGCTAGTAGCTTCATACCAACAGTTTCTTCTTTGGTGAAAGAAGTATGAGCAACTTCAAAGTTGATCATGGCTTCATCAACTACATGTTCTGAATGTAGAGGTTCTAATATTATCTTCATTTTAGCTCCGTGCTTGGTCTTGAGAATTAGGTGGGACCAATCTAAAGAAAGGTATCTGCCTATCTTTGAGGTGAATTCTCAAGATAGGCAGAGGTCAAACATGGGAGGTACATCTATGATCATAGTATATTGTGGCACCGTGATGGTAGGAGATGAGAACAAAGTCAAGGGGAGGTCTTTAATGATACCTACAGTTTTGACCTTGTTCTCATCCAGCTGCATAACTCCTCTCTTTAAGGGATCATAGCTAAGCCCTAAGGCTTCAGTTATTTGCTTGGGCATGACTATGGTGTTGGAACCAGAGTCAATCATGGAGTTGTGTAGCAATTTCTTCCCCATAATGAGAGTCAAGAAAAAGGGTTTAGGTTTTGGTTTCTCCTATTTGACCTCGGTCGCAGCCTTCTCTACAATATTTGCAAGAACTTTGGCTAGAGGTGATGATTTAGTAGCCTTTTCAAAACTTTTTTCTATCGATTTCACAACCACATCTTCCCGAAGGGCCTTCTGTAGTAATGAATTTTGCTCTAGAATGGCTATGATATCCCAAAGGGATACATTAGCAGAAGATTTCTTTAATGGTTCCACTATGTTGAAAGGTGTCAGATTTGGAGGCTTCTGTTCCTTGGCCCTGGTGATAACAATCTCCTTGCATAGTTGTGGCCGCAGAGCAATTATGGAAGGGCCAAAGGGTTTGTCTAGGATGCTTCTAGGCTACGAAGTGATTGGCTAGCCTATCAATCTCCTTTTTGATTAAGTTTTGTAGTCGGACTGTACTTGTGGGGTCTTCGATGTGGATGCTTCATATGTGAACACCACTTCATCTCCTTCCATCCATGAGAAAAGGGCGTGATCAAGAGCTATGTCATTTTCTTATTCCAGGGACATTCCTTGCATCTGTGTGGTAAGAACCGCATTCTCCATTTGGGGAGAGGCATATGTGTAACCTCCTAAATTTTTCATCATACCTTGGCTGCATTGTTCCGCAACTTTTTGCAGTAAATTGCCAAGCGGACAATTTTGAGGCATATGCGTGTCATCGTAGGGGAAGCACCAGGGATTGATATCTTCAGTGAGGTTGTTCTGCCCTATGGTCAGCTCTGTGCTTGTACTTATTTGAGCAGCTCCTAGTGGAGTCAGTACCAGTACTATTTGGTTATTTGTCTGAGTCTGCGGATTTGTGCACACGACTCCTTGATATTGGTTATGTTGGTAGGAGGGTCTATCGCCTCAATAAATTTGGTAGGTTGGTCTTGGAGGAGCGGTCTGGTTGTGCTTGATAGTGGTTACTTCATTGGTTAAGTTCCATAACATCTCCTTTATGTCGCTTATCTCGTCCTTTGAAGCACCAGATGTAGGAGTAGCATTTTGTGGCGCACTTGGATATGTCTACATAGACGTGGGTGGCACGGGTGTGCTAGTAGATGGCATCTCCTGGGTGGAAGTTGATACTTCAGGGAATATCATCATAATCGGCTAAGGTGGCAACTTCCCGATGTCGATTAGATTGTTCTTCGCCTTAACCGCTACGTTGTATGCATCCGGTAATGTGGTTCCGCCAAGTGATTGGATCATCATTGAGATATCGACATTGATGGATTTTAAGTAGAACATGAATACCAACTCGGTTGGTGGACAGATGGAAATCTGGATTCTCTGCCAAGTTGTATGGAACCGGGCATTGAAGTTCACCATGGCTTCAGATGGGGCCTACTTTATTGTTGCTAGTTGATGATATATTGAAAGCCTGTCTCCACCATTTCAAAATATTTCATAAAAAGGATCCCCAAGCTGATCCCAAGTACCAATAGTGTTAGCCGACAAAGTGTGATACCAATCTAATGCTTTTCCTCTTAAAGAAGTTGTGAGCAACCTCAATGCTATGTTTTGATCTGTAACTCTATGTACCAAACACACGTCTGCCACATCTTGCAGATGTTCGGATGGTGTTCTTGAGCCATCTCTGGTAAAATTATGAATACTTTGAGAGAAGAGACCGGGATAGGGGCCCAAATGACAGGTGCAACTAGGGCTACAAGGGGACTCCTGGTGTCCCAAGCCACATAATTTTAGTTTGTGATCTGCAACATGGTTGGTGGAGGGATCAGAAAGTTTGTTGGGTGAGTTTGGGTTCATGTTGTTACTAGTGGAGACACTAACAAGCCAGGATTTTTCATCGTTTGTGACCTAGTAATAGGCTGATGGCTTATACACCCTCTTTGATCTTTGGTACATTTAATTTTTCCCAGTGGGCGTGCCAGAAAAAAGAAATTGTTGATGCCAAAAATTGACAAGGTAATAACCTTTATGGGAAACTCAGTTAAAGGGGGGGCCTATTGCACTAAACTGAGTGACCTCTGAATTTTAAAGAAGTTGGCTTCTTCTATAACTAGGGTTTTGAATGGGAAAAGGAAGAAAATATAAAAAATAAAAGATTTAACTAAGGCGATGCGCTAAGATTTAGATGTAAGGCACGATAAATCTATCTTTTGGATACGATTTAAGGGAATTTTCAATAATCTGCTATGTCCCAAAATAACAAACATCAAAGAGAAAGACCTAAATAATCCATTTCATAACATAAAATAATTTGCATAGAGGTTTATTGAAAAGAAAGAGTCAGAGACATGGTCCTAAATCAGCATTCTATTCAAATCATTGAAGTTGCAAACAAGCTATTCAATAACAACATAGTATAATGTTTTTCAAATAGTTAAGAAACAGAGAGACAAAATTACAAGGGCACGGTCTATGAGTTTTTACAATTATCTAACAAAACAAAAGGCCCGGTGTCTTTCTAAATTTTTTGCAAGTATTCTGAACTCCTTCTTTAGAAGAAGCAGTATTTATAATAAAATCCCCAGCCTGGTAAGCCAGTAACAGAAAAGATCCTTCGACAATTAGCAATGATGTAAATGGTAATGATTTTCCCCAGCCGTTGCAACGGAAAAATATTCGAGCCATGAATGAGGTCGCCCTAGCATCAGATGTATCCCTGCGAATGATGGTAGTGGTCCTAGCAGAACAAAGTGTCGCCCACTCATGATGACAGTTATAATACGAGGAAATTGTTGTGAGGTTGTTGATTGCTTCATTCCCTAGCGCGATCAAGCCTTTAGAAGATCCATTTGGCAAGCGATCGGGGCCCGAGTTTCATTCTTCCCTCCTTGCAATGAAAACATGCACGGTGAAGACACATGGAAGTCTCCCAAACATACTACGCTGTGGGTGGGGACCGCCAAGGAATGTGCGTGGATTGATGCTATATGGCATATGGTTGGGGCCCAATAGGGAAGCGACGAGAAGAGGCACTGAAGAGTGTGAACTGCCAACACGTGGAATCATGGCGGGGGTCATTGAAAAGTGAAGGAAAGAATCCTTATGAGGAGCGCCTAGCTGACAAGTGGCAACATTAAGATAAATCCTTGTGAAAGGAACCCGATGTTGCATTCAATAGATGGGCATGGCCGGTACTTAGCAAAAAATAAAATAACCCGAAGGCAGATTGGGGAAATTTATATTCACAAATTTCAAAAATGAGAGCATCTCGTCCTTCAAAGCACCAGATGTAGGAGAAACACTTTATGGTGCACTTGGATATGTGTACATAGACGTGGGTGGCATGGGTGTGCTAGTAGATGGCATATCCTAGGTGGAAGTTGATACTTTAGGGAATATCATCATAATGGGTCGAGGTGGCAACTTCCCGATGTCAATCAGATTGTTCTCTACCTTAACCGCTACGTTGTATGCATTCGATAATGTGGTTCCACCAAGTGACTGGATCATCATTGAGATATCGGCATTAATGGATTTTAAGTAGAACATGAATTCCAACTCGGTTGGTGGACGGATGGCAATCTGGATTCTCTGCCAGGTTGTATGGAACTAGGCATTGAAGTCTGTCATGGCTTCAGATGGGGCCCCCTTTATTGTTGCTAGCTAATGATATATTGAAGACCTGTCTCCATCATTTCAGAATATTTCATAAAAAGGATCCCTGAGCTGATCCAAAGTACCGATAGTGTTAGTCAGTAGAGTGTGATACCAATTTAATGCTTTTCCTCTGAAATAAGTTGCGAGCAACCTCAGTGCTATGTTCTGATTTGTAACTCTGTGTACCAAACACACATCCGCCAAATCTTGCAGATGTTCGAATGGTGTTCTTGAGCCATTTCCGGTAAACTTAGGAATAGCTTTGAGAGCAGAGATCAGGATAGGGGCCCAAATGGTAGGTGCAACTGGGGATACAAGGGGACTCCCGGCATCCCAAGCCACATAATTTCAGGTTGCAATCTGCAACATGGTTGGTGGAGGGATCATAAATTTTACTGGGTGAGTTTGGGTTCATGTTGTTACTAGCGGAGACACTAACAAGCCAAAAATTTTCATCGTTTGCAACCTAGTAACAGGCCGATGGCTTATACACCCTCTTTGATCTTTGGTACATTTAAGTTGTCCCACCGGGCCTGCCAGAAAAAAGAAACTGTTGATGCCAAAAATTGACAAGGTAACAACCTTTATGGGAAACTCAGTTAAAGGGGGGACCTATTGCGCTAAACTGAGCGACCTCTGAATTTTAAAGAAGTCGGCTTCTTTTATAACTCGGGTTTTGAATGGGGAAAGGAAGCAAATATAAAAATAAAAGATCTAACTAAGGTGATGCGCCAAGATTTAGATGTAAGGCATGATAAATCCATATTTTGGATATGATTTAAGGGCCTATTCAACAATCTGCTATGTCCCAAAATAACAAACATCAAAGAGAAAGATCTGAATAATCCATTTCATAACATAAAATAATTTGCATAGAGGTTTACTAAAAAGAAAGAGTCGGATGCATGGTCCTAAATCAACATTCTATTCAAATCATTGAAGTTGCAAACAAGCTATTCAGTAACAACATAGTATAATGTTTTTCAAATAGTTAAGAAATAGAGAGACCAAATTACAAGGGCACAGTCTGTGAGTCTTTACAATTATCTAACAAAATAAAAGTCCTGGTGTCTTTCTAATTTTTCTGCAGGTATTTTAAACTCCTTAAGAAGAAGAAGAAGCGGTATTTATAATAAAATCCCCAGCCTGGTGATCCAGTAATAGAAAAGATCCTTCGATTATGAGCAATGATGTATATGGTAATGATTTTCCCCGGCTGTTGTAATGGAAAAAGATTCGAGCCATGAAGGAGGTCGCCCCAGTGCAAGATGCATTCCCTGCGAATGATGGCAGTGGTCCTTGCAGAACAGAGTGTCAACATGTGTCACCCACTCATGATGGAAATTATAATACGTGTAAATTGTTGTGATGTTGTTGCTTGCTTCAATCCCCAACACGATTGAAGCCTTTAGAAGATCCATGTGGCAAGCGGTCGGGGCCTGAGTTTCATTCTTCCCTCCTTGCAATGAAAACATGCACGATGAAGACACGTGAAAGTCTCCCAAACATACTGCACTGTGGGTGGGGACCGCCAAGGAATGTGTGCAAATTTATGCTACATGGAATACGGTCGGGGCCCAATAGGGAAATGACGAGAAGAGGCATTGAAGAGTACGAACTGTCGACACGTGGAATCATGGCAGGGGTCGTTGAAAAGCGAAGGAAAGAATCCTTATGAGGAGCGCCTGGTTGACAAGTTGTAGCATTTGGATAAAGCCTTGTGAAAGGAACCCGATGTTGTATTCAATAGATGGGCGTGGCCGATACTTAGCAAAAAATAAAATAACCTGAAGGGAGCTTGGGGAAATTTATATTCACAAATTTTAAAAATGAGAGCCCTAAATTGATGTTTTTAACCTAGATGCATAAAATAGATGTTCCTGAAACTTTCCAGACTCATAGTATATGTTACCAAGAGGCTTAGGAAGTACAAAAAAGCGGATTTAAATCCTAAAAACTAGAGTTTTAAATTCAACATGGATTAAGACGCCAACAAGGGTGTCTTGGTCCTACTGAAGGAATTTGAAGGTTCTAGAAACTGGAACAAAATGCAATAAACTCTGACACAATTCTGAGGTAGAAATCTACAGAGGGAATAAGACGTCAGGAAGGGAATTTTTGTCCCAATAGAGGATTTTGTCAGAAAAATAATAAATTCTAAGTTGATTACAGTGTTCCTAGATTACCTACCCAGGGACTTGATGTTTAGAAACAGAAAAATGTGCAAATGAATGCAAGAAAAAGTAACTAATAACAAGCAACTGGATGCAAAGTGGAATGCAATAACAATGTTCCTAAATGCAATTAGGATGATTGACAATGCACTTTTCAACTTTTAAATGAGATAAGATGATGCAAGAAAGCAAAAATGCAACCTATCTGTACTTTCACTAATACAAATATGAGAAACCCTAGATGCAATTTCACTAATACAAGATGCAATGTAAGAATGAATGCAACCTATATCTAGGACTTTAATGGACTCCAAATCAAAAAATGAATGCTCAAATATATTGGGTTCACCAAAATGAACAATAGAGGATTAAGCAACAACAAGTTAAGGTAATGAGGATTTTGAAAATGCAAAGAAGTTGTCAAAAAGTGCTATGGAGGACTAAGACGCCCTTACTATTGACTTAGTCTTGTTGCTATTTTTTGGGGAAAATGTAGAATGTTCGAATGTTGAAATTGAATCTGAAAGAATCTCTGCAAAATACCTTCAGGAGGACTAAGATGCCCTAGGTGGCGACTTAGTCCTGTCTGGAATTTCTAAAATCTTTGAATGTGATCCCAAGGTCCAAAGTCTGCACTTCCTTCTTCTCAGATCTCAAGTCCTTAATCTTTTGGATTTGGCCTGTAGGTGAGTTTCTGTGAAGATGACAACTTTGTAATGCAACTTTGCAACTTTGCACTTCAAATTATCTTCAAGTCTTCAACCTAAATTTGCAATCACAAACACACAAGAGGGGAAAATCTTGTTGATTGTTAGTAAATAGGGGTTTTCCTTGGTCAAACCCCTTGTTGGTAATTAAACCTTGAAATGAAATGAAATGGAGGGAAATGATGAATGAACAACATGCAATGTTACAACTCACCAAACCCTTGCTATGAAATCTGCAAACTTGTGTGAAATGGATAGCTTGGATATAGATTTTGAATCTAATGAATGCTTGATAGATATGGACTTGAATTGATTTCTTGAAACAAAACCCTACATCACAAATGTTAGCTCAAAAACACACATGATGCAACAATCTCCTTGATATAATGCTTGAATCTTGATGATGACTCCAAATGCTTGATGAATTGCTCCTGAATGCTATTGTGAACTCAATCATGCTATTAGGAATGCTCTCAAAAAAGACTTGGATTGAAAATGAATGAATGAACCTTGTATTTATACTTATCCATGCTTAATATCTTGAAATTACGCCATAAGAAACCAACATATGAATTCATTAAATAAAGGAGGCTAAATCCTGCCAAAATTTGAAATTAAATCCCGAAAAAATCTTAAGGGGGACTAAGACACCCTATGTGGCATCTTAGTCCTAAGGCTAAAAACTTGGAGCACAGACTCCAAAAAGGGGCCCATTTAAGCTCCACTTGAAATTCGGGTCCCAATACCTTTGGGGGACAAAGATGCCCTAGGTGGCGTCTTAGTCCCAACCCAAAAATTAGGGACACTCAAATAGAATCATTAAATTATCATTTATCCATTGATGTTTGTCAAGATTAGCCAGAAAAATATGTAATTCATAAGGCTTGTGGATGCAAAATAGGACAAATTAAGACATAAATAAGGATAAATAAAACAAGGTGGGCCCAAACAAGTGTGAAAATGCAAGGGTATGCATTTTACTGCACTACAATATAGAAGGTCAATTCAATGTGAGTGATATGAGGAATGTGAATGGTGATGTAGAGATTGTGTGAGAGATGTGATGTAGATTAAAGTGTGAAAGGTGATAGTGGTGAAGTATGAAGTGTGTAAAGTTAGTTTTCTAAGCTTAATTGGAATTGTATCTTTAACATGTTGTAGATGTATTATTAGCAGTTCAAAATCTGGCAATGAGCCATTTTTCTACTCTCTTTTCTATTTTGGACAGTGAGTCCTTTGGGTAGTGAGCCTTTCTTTTTGGATAGTAAGTCCTCCATTGTAAACAATTATAATATATTGTGAGCTAATCCTCACTAAGGTTTTTCCCTTCCAATGGTTTTCCACGTAAATATAGTGCTTTTGTGTTTATTGATGTTATGCATGCTTTAATTTTTCTTTTCCATTTCTACAAGTTTGATGAGATGCTTTGAATGCATGTTTAAGTTGATGAAGTTAATGAGTTTCAATGAATATTGATTCACCCCCCTCTTAGTATTTTATATGTTCAATAGAAGTAACATAATATAAATACATTAGGATTGGATTCAACAACAAGATTATTTGGAAAACATGTTAAAAGAGATAACTTTGGGAGGATGGAGACCACTTTTTATACTACAAAGTAGAATAAAAGAGGTCTAGTTATGGGATAGAAAAATAATTTGGATTCTATTTGGGCTATTTGTAAATTTAGTAGTTCTTTGTGAGTGTGAACTATAGCCTATTTATATTTAAGAGTTAAAATTGAAGCAAATTGAAAAGTTATTTGTATTATATTTGTGTTATCAATGATTTTATTGGTGCTTTATGTTAGTGTGAATGGGGTTATTTCCTAACTAGTTCTTAGTGAGGACCTATTCACGTCATTAATAAGTTTACTTAGGAGTTAGTTTCCTAGGTGGCATTCTAGAAACTAGTATTAATGGAGCCATGTCTCATTAATTAACTTATAGTTATCTAGGCATTTAATATTTCACTCATGCATTTAAAATTATGCATTAGGAATTTAATATTTGCATCCAAGGTATTTATCCAACCTCCTCTCACCTTGCCTATATAAATAAGGTTCTTGTTCCTTATAAATCATCACATGTATCTCCTGATATTCTAGAGATTCTAGATATCAAATCAATAGATCATCATTTAATCAAATTATCTTCTTGCTCATGATGCATCACTTTCTTGTTCATGTGGATGGTGTCTTTCTTGGTTGATCCTTTGAAGTGCGTGTAGCTTCATGTGGGTTATTGTTCATTCATATTTCCAACACTTTACATGTGTAAATTGTCAGCTAGTACCACTTCAAATTTAAATGTGTTGGTGTGGACAAGGATATCACCTATCTAGTTTACCTCCTAGGTCCTATTCACACTAGTCTATTTAAGTTTACTTAGGGTACACATGGGATACTTATCACTTTATGTCTCATATCATAAGATTCAAATAATTTTTATAATCTTATGTTATCTTATGTCTCACCTTGGCTTATATAATAACCAAGGGCTTCTCGTACCTCTCCTAGATTGTATATGTTCATTATATTTGCATTCTTTGAGAGGAATACAATTTATTCTTATCATATCGGTCTTCTCATTTCTTTGTGCTTTCTATTAGGCCTTTAGATATTGGGTGGTTATCTTCATACTCAAATCTTACATGGTATCAGACTAAGATAAGTGTCATTGGTTAGTCTTGTTGAGAGATCTATAAGTGTAGAACTTGGTGGATATTGAAAATTTGTGTATGATCTTATCTTGCATCAAATTATGACATGGAGAATAAAAAATATTGATAGAAACACCAAATTATAAGGGGTTTCCTCTTTGTGGCTTTGTATTGTAGATTCATATTGGAGCATGTTGGTGATAATATGAGCTCACCATTGAGTTTAGAGTGTCCAAGAAAGTTATTTATACCTTTTTATTTGTCCACGTTAGGCATGTGAATCTATATCTACAAAGGTTTGAAGTTGTGAAGTGGTTGTCAAATCTAGAAGCTAGTTATAATTTTGGAGTAATTTGGGTCAAATTTGGCCCTGCCATCATGTCCACAAGGCCCAAGAACTTAGTATTGGCTATAAACTTGTCAAAATTGGATATTTTTCTTGGAGCTATCACAAGAAAATTATCCCCCCAATCGAGTGCAAATTTATGGGTAGAATATTCTACAAATTCTTTGATTGTGTTAACATTGTGCAATTCTTGCACAAGCCCTTGCATCATAATTCATACAAGAGGTATATTATTTTTTCTAAATTTTTTTAATTTATTTTAATATAAATAATTTAAAATTTACGACAACGTAATTAGAGTACCATTTACGCTCTACAAGGAATGCAATTGGTATTCATAAGAACCATGTGGATTCCTATTGGGCCACCCATTGCCCCCACCATATCTATTGGTGGAAAACCCAATCACTCAATGTTAAAACCAACCAATTATAAAGTATTCACCATGAAACAATATAAAATTCCTAAGAAATAGATTCCACACTAAATACTGATTTTCAAACCCTTTGATGGTGGTTTTATCCAAATTAGGGAGGTCTCAAAAAATTTGGTGGTCATTTTGTGATCACTAGGATATTCTGATGAGTTTGAGGTATATTTTATTGAGAGCAATATTGACGTTAATGTGACATCAATAGGTCAACCCCCCAAACTATCCACCTCTCCATTTGAGTTTCGATTTTAAAAATTGGGCTTTAGAAGGCAATAACTCAATCATCTGACCTTTTGCAAGAAAAAAATTTATTGGGGAAATTTTCACAATCTTTGTAGTGGTGTAGATAGTTATTGATTTTGGTATCTAGGTTTTTTCTGAAATTGTAGATTCTCATAGGTGTTGATGAATAGTTCTCATTTTGAGAAATTTTGGGGCTCTATTTGGGCTCCTACTATAACATTATTTGGAGGAATTTTTTTTAAAATACATAATTTTTCATATGCTTTATAGTGGTGTGATCATATTGATCTCATTTTCTCAAAAAAATGCACTTTCATTTATATGGCCAAATTTGTTATTTACATGTACTAAGATCAAGACCAATTCACTATTTTGGCAAGTGACATATATAGTTGCAATAAGTATGAAGTTCCAAGCTCATACATTTTTGTGAGGGATCATTGATTGAGTAAATTCAAGGGGAATATTCTTATGTTTATGGTTGCATTCCTCTTGATTTGTGTTATTTCTCTCTTGCTTCGTCATGGAGCAATCTTCTATTCCAATTATAACACCTTACAACTATCCTAAATAGAAATTTGAAAGGAACAAATTGCTAATAGTTAAGAGATTGTATAGGATAGTTCATGGTCATGATGGTGAGCCAACCAATGATGAAGTTAAAAGCAATAAGTAGTTGAATAGTTGTGAAGAATCCATTGACTATTTGTGCTTGCATGTCTCTCCTGAGTAATTGTTTCACATTGACCACTTGGATACACCTATGGCCATGTGGACTGTATTATCAAAAAAATGGGCAAATATATGAAATCCAAGGATATTTATTGGAAAATGAACTAATAAGTCTCAATCCATGTAATTTTAAAAACATACCGGATTTCATCACCAAATTCAAGTCACTAAGAATATAATTCAAGGATTTTAAAATTAAAAAACCAAATGCACAATTGATACTAAGTGTTATCTCAAAAATAGGACCTAAATATTCAATGTTTGTGTCTACTCTCTATGCCACGAAGAATTCCTTTAGGAGTGAGTTTAAGATGGCTTATTTTAAGATATTTGCTATCCAACTCGCTAGAGAGCAAGATAAACTTATTCAAATGGGTAGGTCTTGAAATCTTCAAAATCACAAGCCTTGATTACAAAGGACGAGAAGGATTCTAGTGGAAAAGAGAAGAAAAATAATGAGCCTAAGAATATCACACAATCCACATCTACTTCC
This sequence comes from Sequoiadendron giganteum, assembly GCA_007115665.2. Taxonomy (NCBI): domain Eukaryota; kingdom Viridiplantae; phylum Streptophyta; class Pinopsida; order Cupressales; family Cupressaceae; genus Sequoiadendron; species Sequoiadendron giganteum. The sequence goes on from CM021108.1 coordinate 42,247,916, forward strand.
ATAAAAGAACATAAAAATTCCTCTTCTAAAAGAGAATCAGTTAAGGAGAATGATACTTGTACATATTGTAAGAAGGTTGTACATGAATAAAATTATTGTTATAATAACATTGATTAATTGAAACATCTTCTTAAGAAGAAAAAAATCAGTTTTCCTTCCAGAATGTTTGTTTCACCTTCTCCTTCCATTTAAAAACAATCAAAACTTGATAAGGAAAAAGGTCATACTATTGGGAAAAGTAAAAAAAAAACAAGTTATTTGTGCTTCTATAGGTCATGGATAGGGAATATGACTTCTATATTCTAGAGCTTCTCATCATATGGCATCTTTGCAGTCTATGTTCTCTTCTTTTGAGTCTTGTGTTATACCACCTATTTTGATGGGCAATCATACTTACATGAATGTAATTGGGAGGGGGTCTATTGATATCGGGGATGGAACCTTCAATATTGTCTTTTGTGTACCTCATTTGTCAAATAATATCCTTTCCATCTATCATCACTCATGATAGAGTAGGGAAGACTGTGGAATTTACTCCTAATTCACTTATCATTAGAGATTTGGAGAGTAGAGAGATTATTTCTACTAGGATAGTTGATGAAGATTCATAGGGTATAACTTATATCATATTATCTTGTTAGTTTATTATTGTTTTTATTTTATACAAAATACAAAAGTTAAATGTTAGTTTCCTAGTTGTTAGGAGGTTAGCATAAGTTAATTTATTTTTTATTTTTTATTAATTACTTTTTTAATCTCACATCGATATCTAAAAGATATTCCAAATCATGCAAATATGGCATCTAATATGCCTATATGATTGTAACATTTTATATATAGAGGGATATATTTGAAATACAAGTTTGTGTTGGCAAGAGACACTGCGAATATCATTTGGTGTTGTCAGTGATGGCAACCCCAATCAATGATTGGATCTGTGCATCATCATTTGATCACACCGGCAGTTAGATTGCAAACAGTTAAGGAAGAACAGAGCATCCAACAGTTTTGTGTTCATCGATTCACATGAAGATTTTATCTTAATATTTTGTGTTGTGTATCTCAAAAAAGGTTGATCAATGTATGTGTTTTGTTATCCATGAATCTCAGTGCCTCGTATTGATCCATGTGCAAGTTAGAAGATCCAGTTGGCTAATTCTCTGCTTTATCAATACTAGAGCCGACTTCGTGAATGTATCATGTTGTGGATGTTTGGGAAGTAATTATTTAAGCATTTTTGTGTTCAAGCATCTTTGTTTAGGTCCTATCTAAGTTGTGGACGACCATTGTGGATGCGCATTAAGGTTTACTCATGATTTGAGCTGACAGTTGTAAATATTGTTGTGTTCTATTGAAGACGACATATTGCGATTAAAATATTAGTCACGGATATATAGAAGAGATCATTCATATCATTTTGAGATATGTATGAAGTGTGTTGATGTGAATTGTGAATAAGAGCATAGCAGAAGAGCAATAATGCACAGTTTCACTTATGCATAAAGGATTTGTGTTGCAAGTCTAAGCAGAAAGTACAGAATCAGTCTGAATGACAGAAGATCGAGTATTGAGCCTAACCGGAACTATAATCAAGCATATGTAGATGCTATTTTCTCAGTTCAAATTCTTAGATGGTTTTAATCTGATTTTCTTTGTAAGACAGTGAGTCTTCTTTGAGCAGTGAGCTCTAGGAAGTGCGCCTGAATGCAAGTGCATTCCTCATATTGTAAACCTCATCTGAGTATACTTATATCATATTGTGGATTGGCCATCCACCATGGTTTTTCCCCTAACAAGGTTTACACGTAAAAACTCTTGTGTTATGGTGTTGTGGTTGTTTGCTTTATGTTCTTGCATATTTCTTTTGAACGAATGTTTTAAATGCTTAAAGAATAAGATCAATAAAGTCAAAAAATTCAGAACATTGATTCACCCCCTCCCTCTTAGTGTTGCTTGATTCCAATAGTTTTTAGTAATATTTCGTAAAGATTAATATCCTTTAATGAATCTAGTCTATGTATTTTACTGCTTCTTTTTTGCTTGGTGTCATATAAGTTGGTATTAAAGCCTTTTATGATCCATTTGATTTGGGTTTTAAAGCTTTGATCAAATATTAGTTGATTTCGGAAGGTCTTTGCCTAAATTTGGAGAGATTATTCATCATATACAGTTTTAGGTGTTTTCTTGAAAAATCATCATTCTTTTTCTAAAAGTATTTCTAATTTTTTTTCCAAAAACTATGTTGTTTAGTGAACTAATATTTACACAAGAAAGGATTATAAAGGGTTTTTGGGTTATGAGGGCCTTAATTTAATCTTTCCAAAACATTTTACATTTTTACATTTTGTTAATTCTAGAGAAATTTATCATATTTTTAATATTATTATTATAATTGATGAATACAAAGGAAAAACATGTGATTTTGTTAGTTGTTTTGAACCCAAAAATGTGGTTTTTTTCTTTTTTCATGACTTTTCTAAAAAATATATAATTTAATTTATTTATTTTATAAGAGTTTATTTTGTTTAGTTCTCCCACATAAAAAATCATAAAATTTACTCAAGAGAGTATTAATTCCATAACTTGTGATCTAATGGGTATTTTCTAAAAATTGGCCAGATATTGTGTGTAGTGACCCAAATCCTCTATCAATTTATTTTTCTCCAACATATCCAAAAATTCAAATTTAATTGCTTTAATAAATAAATAAAATAGATATTATTATTTGATGTTGTAGCTCAAAGGCTTCTTGCTCCTAAAGGACACCAATATACAACTAAATATGAGGTCAAGATCTCTGATGGAACTTCAGATCCCGATGTGCTCTACACTTGGATTCCTGGCATGGAGACATGGTTTGACTATAATTATTACACCTCATTTCTAAGTTACCAAATTACTTTTACCTTTATGAGTAAATATATTTTTAATGCAATATTATGACCTTGATATGTTCAATGAGTGAATGAAATGTATGAATTTTCATTATGATAAATTACTCTTTAAATTATTCAATGATGCTTTTGAGATATGATTAAAATGATTTATATTTATCAACTTACTACGTATTTGTTGCACTAAGTTGTATGTAGGAAAGGCTCAAACCCTCCAAGAGAGGGAGGGAGAGTATCACCCAGGAGAGGGGGTTGGTATGGAAACCATTGGTATTGATGAGTCTACTTATTAGTCTATTTTTTGTTATCTTTATGCATGATTTCAAACATTATTAGGCAATCCTTTCAGGGAATACTCCTATGATATGTTATCTTTTCATGCTTATTATACAACCTTGGACCTAAATTGTAGTAATGGAAATATGGCTATGATATAGTAGCATTGAATGGTTTATATGTGAGTATGTATGAAATGTGGATGGAGTTCTATGTTTAATAATGGTAGTTAGATTTGTGTATATGTTTTGTGGATTAACCTCTTGTAGCCCAAGAAGATATTGTAGCCCGCAACAACTAGCATCTATAACCTGCAACAAAAGGAGGACTTGGAAAGCGAATCAGGGGAAGTTCCAGATCAATCTGAATGTAATAACTACCATGTGGAGACACTTGATGGATTTAGTCATGTAGCATTATGAAAGTCAATAAGGTGTCGAAGAAGAATAATTCTTTTGTTGATATGATTTTGGATAACTATTTGTGTGTTCCATATGCAAATCTATTTTACAGAGTTCCAATTCTATTAGAACTCTTGTCTCTTTTTAGTTATAGTTTGAAAAATTCAATCTTAACTATATACTCTGATATCTAGGAGTTGTAGTTAATGATTGTAGTTAGGATTTGTGCTTAGAATAAACTCCCTTGTGCTAGTATATAACCGGTGGTTGAGTCCTCAGATAGTGTTGTTGATTCAGTATTTTGTTATTAGTTTCTTTTCAATTTTCAATTATCATCTACATACATGTTAATTATTCAAAAATGATTTCCTTGAATACAATCTATGAGGGAGATTTATGTAATCTTTTGTGATGAGTAATGAATGAAGTTCAAGTTCATATGAATGCGTAGAATCTAAAGATTTAAATTGGTTTTAGTTAAGTGAAAAAAACCACTTGAGCAGGCCACTCAAGCTAATTGTTCTTCACTACAGTTGTAGTTTATTTTTGTTTAGTAATTATTTTCATTTATCATTACTTCAGAAATTGCATGCAAGTTAGAATAGATTCTCATATTTTTTATTATCAGTAATGAATGTTCATAAGCATGAATGCATTTAGTTAACCTACAGTACTCTGGAGGTTAGAGGAAGTTTAATTACTAGTTTGAGTAGTTTTTAGTTAGTACAATAATTCTTTCTTAGCAACAATTCAGCTACATGTTATGTTGTAGGCACCTGTAGCCATTAGCGATAGTTCACTTCTTTCACTTATGTATTTCTATGATTTTTCAGCCAGTAGAATATCTTAAGTAGGATAACCTAGGTAACCTCAGGTCTCTAAAGGCACATATAGTGCAACACCATCACAAGTTTACAAACCTTGGTTGAAAATTTAATGAAGTCTTTACAATGTTGAGTGGATTGTTCAGCTAGTCATAACTCTAAATTGTGTGGTTTCTACCAAGTTTACAAGACATTAGTTTAGACTCTACATTTTTGGTGTTGTTGGGGATGGTGTTATCTTCATAGACTTTTTTTTCCAAGCTTTCATAGTTACATTTTGTTTTCAGCATTAGGATTGTTAAGCTTTATTTTATCAACATACCAGAAAGTTACACTAGCATTGTGCAAGACTTCTACTATATAAAGGCATATTTATTGTATGCGGAGGCAGAGAGATTCTTTGGGAAGATTCATCCCCTCTACATGCCAAGAAGCCATAGTAGAAATTGGTGACTTCAGTACTCGGAGTGAGGGTAATATTGAAGAATAAATTTCCCTATCCCCAACATCTAGCACACAAACAAAGGGGACATATCGAACCATGGGTGATGCAATGGATGATCCTAAATGTGAAACCTTTGAGTTCCCAATCACCAACCAAGAAAGGGCTACTATGTTGAATAATATTCATCCTTCAACACTACCAGTCTTTTATGGGTTGGTGAATGAAGATCAAGTCACATTTATGTTTGAATTTGATGTCCTATGTAGGAGTTATAACTATGCTTTTAATGATCATAGGCTCAAGCTCTTCCCTACCACTCAAAAAGATACAGACCTAAGATGGTTTATGAGATTACGAAAGGATGTTGTTCCTGATTGGGATACCATGAAAACATTGTTCTCAGAGAAGTACCAAGACTATTGTAGAGGACTTGATAGGAGGAGAGATGACATTTTCAGAATGTCATAGGAGGATGAGCGATTAGAAGATTATGTGGAGAGATTTCAATTTTCCTTGAAGAAAAACCCATAGAACAAGTTATCTGAAGAGTCCCTCAAGTTAGTATTTTTGAGGGGAGTCAATAAGGACTGTATGGATGACCTCAATCTTATTGGGCAAGGAGATATCTCTCAAATACCATTTGAAGACATCTGCAAGGTCTATAGAAATTACTCCAAGACCTTCACTAAGAGGCCAAGAGGAGAGAGGACATCCACTATTGGCAAATCATCCACCGAGGTTTCAAAGATAGAGTTAAGCAATTTGTTGTCCAACATAAAGGAGGACATTATTAGTCACCTAGAAACTTAGTTGGACACTCTCCACATTAAGAAGCAAGAGGAAGTTGAAGCAATGCTCACTGAATACTACCCCAACTATAGGCAAAGGAAAGCAAACAGTAAATGCAAGAGGGTGGCTAGTATTCAACAAGATAAAACTGAGAAACCTGATTTTCAACGACTTGAAGGAGAGTATGGACAACTATTTTAAATAGCTCCAATAATTCCATGGAAAAAAAGACAAGGTATGCCACAAGACCCTCTTAACTTTAGTTCATCCTTTCCCATTGGAAATCATTTTTTTTTGCTTGAAATACTCAGCCTTGGCCAGCTAACCAAAAGCAATGGAAAAACCCTCAACAATGGCCATAACCTCAACAAAATTGGAACTAGAAGTAACCAAATCCTTGGTCACAACAAAATTTTCAAGGTTCCAATTACAATCCCTAATGGCCAACACAAAAGAACCAGTGGCAGCCTCAATGGAAAAAAGGCCAGTAGTGGAAATAGAAAAACATGAATTATCAATAGCCTATGATTCCTCCTTAGCCTCAAAAACAAGCCATTATGCCTCCATCAAATCCTACATATCAACCACCCAGACCACCACAATTATCTACCCAACTTGCACCTAACCCTAACAAAAATTCTAACCAACAGGCTTATACTAATGAGGCCATGCAATACCCCACTTACAGGGTAGAGGTGAGTGATGTCCACCTCAGGTTAGGGAAACAACTAGCTAGACCTTCATCCCCTCAAATCACCGAGATGGAGGATAAGGAACTTGTATTTGAAGCTTCATCCCCTCAAATCACCTTTGAAACCTAAGTCAAATCAGGTACACCAAACTACCTCAAGTCCAAAGCCTCCTTTCCCTGAACGCTTATCCATTCAAAAGTATCACACCCAAACTGAGACAGACATGTTGGGTCAACTTAGGGATGTCAACATCAAGATCCCTCTCATCTAAGCTATTAAGGACATTTCAATCTATACCAAGGCAGTCAGGGACCTATGTATCAAGAAACCAGGGAGGAAAAGGAAGGATCCTCAAACAGTTCATGTCCTAGGAAACCTTGCAGATATAATGTTAGGGAACATAAATGTCCCTAAATACACAGACCCTGGTAGTCCAATACTGGACATTAAGATTAATGGGACCCTTATCAAGAAAACCTTGATAAACTTAGGGGAAAAAATCAATGCCATGACTAAAGAAACAATACAATTACTTCAGTTAGCCAACCTTAGACCTACCCAAACTGTTCTACAAATGGTTGATAGGTCAATAGTCAAGCCTAAAGGAATCATTGAAGATTTAGTTATTGCATTAGATGTTTTGGAATATCTTGTTGATTTCATAGGTGTACAACCAAAGGTTTACCTTGTAGGATATCTACTGATCCTAGGTAGAGCATGGTTAGCTACAACTGATGCATTCATAGGTTGTAGGTCTGGCAATATGATAATATCTAATGAGACTATGTTGATCTTGAGAAAACTATTTGGCCCACTTTGGATGAGGAAGATAATTATTCCCTACAGACTTTGATGATAATAGAATGCAACTCTCTATTGGATGATCAGTATGAAGATGAGCTAATTGCTCATATAATACAAAATGGCTATGGTAGGAGACTGCAGCAACAAGAATGTCTCACATGCCTATAAGACCCCTTGCAAAGTATTATACCAGCCAATTCCTCAAAAGAAATATCTCATATCTTTCATTCCTTACTGCCACAATAGTGTGTATCGATCATTCCTAGCCTTGAACTCTCATCTGTGCAAGAATCATCCAAAGAATTAGAAGTCATGTCAGGAAAAATGCTAGACATAAACAATGCATTGACTAAAGAACAAAAAAATTCCCTACACACAGTGTTGCAGACAAACACAACAACATATGCATGGGACTACCATGATATGAAAGGTATAGATCCAGACTTATGTATGCATAGTATCTATATAAATGATGGTTATAGACCCATTAGATAGCCTCAAAGATGAATGAACCCTACCTTGAGAGAAATAGTCAAAGCTTAACTTCAAAATCTCCTTGATGCATAATTCATTTATCCTATATCTGATAATGAATGGATCTCACCTTTGGTCATTGTTCCCAAGAAAGGTGGGAAATGGAGAGTATGTGTAGATTATAGGGAGTTGAACACAACCACCAAGAATGACCTCTTCCCATTGTTATTTATAGGTCAAGTGCTTGACTCTTTAGCAGGGAAGAATTAATTTTCATTCCTATATGGTTTCAGTGGTTACAATCAGATAAAAATTGCTCCAAAAGATCAGGACAAAACAAAATTTACATGTCCTTGGGGTACTTATACCTATTATGTTTTGTCCTTTGGTTTATGCAATGCTCTAGCTACTTTTCAGAGGGAAGTGCTTAGCATATTTTATGATTATGCTCATGACTGTATCGAGATATATATGGATGACTTCACCACATATAGGGAAACTTATGAGGAAGCCCTTAGCAATCTGGAAAAGATATTAAAGAGCTGTAAACAACATAATTTGTCTCTCAGTAATGAAAAGTGCTTTATGATGATGACTCGAGGAATTGTTTTAGGGAATTTCATATCTAGTGCAGGGATTCAAGTTGATCCACATAAGATAGAGATCATTTCTACAATTCCATAGAGGCAAAGAGATGTTAGAAGCTTCCTTGGCCATGCAGGCTATTATAGGAGGTTCATTAAAGACTTTAGTAAGATTGTTGCACCATTATTTCTTCTACTAACTAAAGACATTAAATTTGATTAGACATCAGAGTGCCAACATTTCTTTGAAGAACTGAAGAAAGCCTTAACCTAAGCACCTATTTTGAGGGGACCAAAATGGACCTTACCCTTCCATATACACATATATGCTACAGATTTTGTTATTGGAGCAGTTTTGGGATAGAAAGAAGGTAATAAAGAATATGCAATTTACTACATTAGCAAGATTCTTCAGAGAGAAAAAGTAAATTAGACTGTTACAGAAAAAGAGATGCTAGTAGTAGTGTATGCCATCAATAAATTTAGGCATTACATTACTGATTATTCAGTTTTTGTCCACACAAACCATACAATTATCATATATCTAATGAAAAAGCCTGTAGAAGGGGGTAGATTAGTCAGATGGCTACTCCTTCTACAAGAGTTTGATATTACAATAGTGGACAAGTTTAGTAAGGTTAATGTAGCAACAGATTTTTTGTCAAGATTTTCAACACAATCAACAAAAGGGGTAGTGGATTACTCATTCCCAGATAGTGTGCTTAATGTAAATATACCCTCGTATGCTGACATTGCAAATTATTTAGTGACAAAGTAGATTCCACCACACTTTTGTTTGTGGGAAAAGAGATAACTGGTACATAAGTGTTTTCCATACTCCTAGATATCAGGTTATCTATTCTACACTGGCCTTGACAACATCATGAGAAGGTGCATAAGGAAAGATGGAATCTTTGATATCATGAAGGCTTGCCATGATGAACCATGTGGGGGCCATTTTATAGCAAAAAGAACAACATTCAAAATCCTCACAAATTGTTATTATTGGTCTACTTTACACAAGGATTTTGTCAAGTACACAAGGAGCTACAATAGGTATCAAAGAATGGGTAAGCCAACAAGGAGTGATGAAATGCCATTACAACCTCAGTTAACACTAGCTCCCTTTGACAAGTGGGGTCTAGACTTTATTGGACCAATCTCACCTACTTCTAACAACAAGGAGTATATCCTATTTTCATTGATTATTTGACTAAGTGGGTAGAAGTAAAGGCATTATAGTTTTCCAGAGATGACAATGTGGCTAAATTCTTGTATGAGGAAATTTTTAATTGGTATTAAGTACCTAGGGAAATAGTGATCGATCAGGATCCACAATTTACTTCAGACCTCATCACCAAATTGGTTGAAGAATATCAAATCAGGCACACAAATTCAACACCTTATCACCCTCAGGACAATGACCAGGTGGAGGTTACCAATAGAGAAATTGAAAGTATTCTAACCAAGACAATGCAATTACATAGGAAAAATTCGGTTGCTAGGTTACTAGAAGCAATATGGGCATATAGAACAACCTGTAAAACAATAATCAATTTCACACCCTATGAGCTAGTATATGGAAAAATAGCAGTCCTCCCAATTGAGTTTAAGTATAAGACATTAAGAACAATAGTAGAGATGGAAATGGATCTAACAACAACACAAAAGGAAAGGTTACACCACTTAAATGGGTTGGATGAAATCAAGATGGAGGAAATCCATCACATAGAGATAGTAAAATAATAGAGGACAAAGTGGCATGATCAATATATCAAAACAAAGGAATTTAATGTAGGATACTAGGCCTTTTTATATGGTTCAAGTTACAAGTATTTCAAAGGGAAACTCCAATATAGGTGGTTGGGACCTTATGAGGTCAATCAAGTCTTTCCTAATAGAGTAGTGAAGTTGCACACCATAGATGTAGTGAGATTCTCTCTCCTGATTAAAGGCCACAGATTGAAACTTTATAAGAAACCAATGTAGAAGGAAGATTTCATACTTTCTCTTATTCAGCAATATGGTGCTCTCAATGATCTAGATACAAGCTCAAAAACATAGAGTGATGCCTCAGTAGCTAAAGATATATCGAGTTCTTCAAGTGATTCATAGATCGAGCTACACAGCTCAATCCCTAAGATCACTTAGGATTAGTTTCTTATTTTACCTCACAAGAACACACAACACAGTTATAATGATGTACATACTTTTTCCATAGGGACCTATCTTATATATAAAACTGTCAACATTTAGAAAGGGTCATGCTGCAGAAGGGACCTGTAGCATAACAGTTGTCACAATCCAAAAAGGGAAATGATGCGAAAGGAACCCATAGAGCCATTTCATAGAAAAAAATCCAATTCAATTGGTGCCACATTAATTTCATTTCACGCATTTTCACCTCAAAATTATCACATGTAATATCCATCTTATCATAATAAGTACCCGCAGCATGCCTATCTTATTTCCTACTACCAATTCAAATTTTAAACATTTAAATTGTCACATCACCAACTGTTATCCATCTATTATGTTTCATCACCTTACATCTGCCACCTCACCATTCACTCACTTTCAATTACTTATGATCACATCAAATTATATTGTGGATACATGTTATTCAACTCACACACGCGATGTTCAGTTACTCACCTCCAATAGGTACGCAAGGTACACTATCATAATTTTCATAGATTTCTTAACACTTTCATTATGTATTTCATATTAAATTAAGCAT